>JARHVA010003374.1:1435000-1475000 GCA_037957365.1 Torreya grandis | reverse complement strand
TATCATAATATATTTATGTTGTTGATGATTAAAAGTGTATCATAAGGGTTTATAGAGTGTTTAATAAACACTTATAATTTTTATATTCAAATAATACATTTCATGAGTTTTTGGTTGTGATCTTCCTAAGATCTTTGGTGGAATAGAATCAAAGCAATGAACTATTTCACAAACTTATAATGTAACTAGTTAGTTGTTGGGAACAACCATGATCTTAAGCTTGCTTGTGAAAGGTGATAGTAATATGAACTAAGTAAAGTGAATTATGATCAAAACCTAAATTCTAAATCATAAAAAAATGTATATTTACACTAAAATCTAAAATATATTGAATTGATTAAAAAAATTAGCAAAAGGAAGGGTAGGGCAGAGAAGAAAATTTTTGATCTTCAATCTAGACATTATGACAAATCTTAAATTTCATCCAAACATGCACTCAAACCAATATATGACATGAAATATATTAAAAAATCCTATCATATATCAATAAATAATCTAAGGATATCATGAAACACTCCAAATAAAAAACTAGATTCAATTTAAAGATTTACTCCTTTAAGTAAATTGCATAATTACATCAGTAAGAAGAGCAAGGAAAATAAACTGAATCTAAGATCTTTCAATAAACCTAGCATAAGCACAAATTGACAAATTTACATTAAATTTTTCATGTCTATAATCCATAAAAATAATTAATTCATAAACATTAAACCAGTTAGTTGAGGAAGTGGTCATTACTAGACAATCTTTGTAGAATTCCTTTCTTGTATTAATTGCTCCAAGTTTACAAATAGCTTTTGATAAAAATATATATCTCCTCTTTTAAAAATTACAATATGCATTTTATATAATAATGGCATATTTTTGTAATTCATATCAAATGATATACAAGTGGCAAGGATAGTTGTCCTTTTACGATATTATATAACTAGTGACACTTTCTAAGTGGACTATCCTATAAGCATTAAACTTTACAAGATACACATACTTTTAAAAAAATAATATTCTTTTGAAAGATAATTGACATTATTTTTTACAACATAATATTCTAAAGTCAACAAATTTGACTTTGAGAATCACTTGTTGCAATCTTTTGTCTTTGCTCTAAGATTTTCATTGCCTTATTATGTTGCTTATCAATTAGCTTAAGGTTGATTATGGGCTACATTAAAATTTATTCCTCTTGATATTTCAAGCACTTAAATTCCTTATCATCTCTATCCAATGCTTCATTGATTCTTATAGCATCACTAATCTTCTCTTCTGTAGATAGGATCATGTCCAAGATCCTTTTGTTGTCTACCCCTATTTTGCCTTGGCTTTTTTTTAACCTCATACATAAATTTATTAGCTCTATGATTTAACTCCTCATTAGTGATCAAGCTAATAATACTAAGTGTATTTGGGTCTATGATCAAGCTCCATAATATATGCATCATTCTATTTTCCATTTGATTGAGATATTTAGAAGACCCCTATTTCCTTAGACCATTTGCTCAAAGCCTTAATATTTTATATTAATATTGGCACATCCATATTCAAATGGGCTAGGTTGACTATATTAAACCTAGGAATGTGGTCCTATATCAAAAAATTGATCAAATAATTCACTTTGTTTCTTGAATCTTTTCAATGGATAACTTGGCTTGTAGCCAAGGTACCCTATTTATACACCATATCCTTCTTGGAAATTATTGATTTAAAAGAGATAGATATGTTATACATAGTGGTTTCAACATAATTGACCATGTCTCCTAGAATTAATAAGATATACCACTCATATTAGTTCTTTTATTACCTTATCCCATTGATAGTAGCTTGTAAATGTTTTGATTGGGCTTGGGCCAATTCCAAGACATCTTATTCAAAGATTAGATCTTCACCAGGTCTTTATCCTTTTTGGGTCAAATTAGTCAAAGTTTCCACCCTTTGGTATAATTTATTCACCACCTACCAAAGACTATTTTCTCAGTCACTCTTTATAAACCAATAGTCTTTGGATTAAACTTGACCACTACTAAAGATTGGGTTACTTATGGGACTAGGATATCTATTTTTTATTTGGCTAGCTAACTAGAAGTAGCCACTCTCCTTGCATCCTCCTCTTATAAGTCTATAATCCATGGAATCAATTATTTCCATAGAGGAATGTTGGTATCTTTCACCATTGCCCATAGATGGTGAATAGTAGGTAGTCTTTCTAAACTTAGTTTATAAATGACCCAATCTAGAATAGGTGGAACATATAATAAATTTTTCTCACTAAACAAATTGACTTAACTCAAAGGAGTATTGATAGTCACTTTAGTTCTCTTAATCTTTAAGATGGTGGAAATATTATATTTCCTTTTTGGAGGATTAATAACCACTAGGTCTAATGCCATTGCTTTCTCTTTCTCTTCCTTGGCTTCATCAACACTTGATTGTCCTTTAATTTAATCTGTATCATAAGCCATGGAGATAATTTTTAATGCATCTTCAATAGTTTCATTAGGATTAAGGTCTATCATATGAACCTCCTTTAAAGGTAGATCATGCTCTATTATCTTAGATGATTTAGGAGCTGATGAACTTAAAGGGATTTCATCTGGCCTTTTCCCTTTAATAATATGCTCTATTTGTGTCTCTAATTGTGTATTGATTGATGGGAGTTTATAAGGTTCACTACTAACCAAATGATACTTCTTGGGGCCCAATTTTCATCTGTCATATATTTTTTGATTTCCTTGTAGTCAAGACTTAGGTTTTAAGTTGTGTTACTTCAATCTTCTAGTGACTTCAAAGTAAGTAGATGCTTTGGTGTATATAGGATCAAAGGTACCAGGTTCATACTCATAATGAACATTTAGAATACATTTGAGTTTTAAATTCTCTTTAACCCATCTATAATGGTCCCATTATCTAAATTCATCTATCTATATATTGAAAGATGATATATTCTTTGATGCAACCTCAATGTGATACCACTTTTTGAAGGTAGTCTTTCCAATTACCATAGGGAATCTATGAATAAGTCCTTTTATTTTGGTTTTTCAAAGACCATCTATACCATGGAATAATTCGTAGGCCACCTCTTACTCTGCTAACTTGTCAAGAACATGGATTGGCAAGTTGAGAGGAGAATTTTGAGAATCCTCAATCCTTATAACAATATAGTCAGGGCAAATCCATATATCCCCCATTATCTCAACATATTTTTTGGTCAAAGGACTAATTCTCAACATAGTTATACCAATTATAGATTCACTTAATTCTAGGTAGACATAATCATAAATGAACTAGATGTGATTCTTATATTTATAAAGGTGAAACTTAGAATATTATTGAGAAATGGTTTAGGTTCCATTTGGAGACCATTCTCTCTAATTGGGGATCTTTATTGTTGCACACAGGGCATCTAGGATTTAAGACATGAAAAACTCATTCTTCTTCTTATGCTTGATTGTATATATGTGTCTACTCAAGGAGATGCTAATTATCTCACCTAGTGGGAAGACTATCACTTTTTCAATGATGAAATAGACCATGAGTACTCACATTGGATTTACATATGTTTTAGTTCCATAGCCATATAACCTATTAAGCATGGTTATCACCATCTTAGCTCCAAGTCTAAAGTAAATAGTAGGGATGTTATTTAAAAGGTATGAAAATACTTGATTACCAAATTCTATCCACATATCTAGGGTTTTCATCAAGTTATGTTTCTTAGCCCATGAATTGATAGAGGTTAGGTCAATTTTGGGTTTATGGAGATTTTAGTATGACTCATAGGTAATTGGGGAAATGTAAGTTGCATTCATGTGATTGTGACCATTAATCAACATGCCTTTATCTATTTTAGCTTCCTTAAAATGGGACCAAGAACATTAATATAATGAATTAGCTCTGGTTTTGTAGTTGCATAGTGAAATCTAGTCATCTACATTGAAATAATGTTTTCATAGAGTCTTTTGACTGAGAGAATATTTTCTTCCTCTTTAGTGATGACTGGTTAGTTCTCAATTGTCTAAAACAATTTTGACCAATTATTATACCCTGTGTCTAGAGTAACATCTACAAACCCAGTATCCTTGAACACTCAAACCTCAACATCTATTGTTAAATATACCTCAAACTCTTCCTTTGAAACATGCTTTGAGTCACCATTTCTATAATCTTGATAAAATTATCCAATTTGGGATGATAGTTCAATTCCTCTTGACTCAAAGCAATTAATTTAAGGATAAATTAGGGCAATCCATATGCTTTAGGGTTTTACTAAAGGTTTATATAGGGATTTAGTTATGGAAATTAAGCTTGAACAAGGATATTTGGTGGCTTGGATTATGTTTGGATAACACATTTATACCATTTTCATGTTTGGGTCCACAATATTGCCCAATATTACGTCTTCTACCTATATTGCAATTTCATGTCATGCTACTCATTTAATTAAAATGTGACCATTGTCCATTTTATACACATGTCACTATCTTTTGTAATCCTAAATCTAGGTCAAATTCACACTATTGATCTTCTTTTAGAGCTTCCTAGCCTCAAATTTCATTATAGGCCATTGATATTATTTAAAACCTTCAAGATCACACCACTTGGTGGCTCTAGGGGATCTCTATGTAACTTTCAAACAATATTAATCACTTGAATGCCTTTGTTCCACATGACATCTTCTTATTCAATCTAATTCCTTGAATTATTAAATTACTCCACACCATTGATTTTGATCTGGAAGATTGAATGTGATTCCTTGATTTCCAGCTAATTCATCAAGGTTGTGACACATGTCACTAGCATGTTTGATCTAGGCCATTTGAAAAGTCTACCTTCATTCACATCATGGAACTGCTAGAAGTATGATGAAAAATTATATCATTTATTCTTTTCTTTATAAACAAGCTCAAATATGGTCCATTGATCTACTTGATCACATGATTAGATTATGACACTTGTCCTTCTCACATCCCTTTTTCAGATATTTGACACCTTATTTCTATGTTCACCATCAGATCTTCATTATAATATTAACACATACTATTAATCAATTCATTTAATTTATTGAATCTATCTTAGCATGCAAATTGTTGATCTTTACTTCAAGATCCCAAGATCTTGACACTTGGAATCTTCACATTTAATCACTACCTACAGGTATAAAATTAAATATATAATTGCTCGAGATATATGTAAAGACTTAGTGTAAAATTTTAGATAAAGGTTATAGACATGTTAATAAACATGATTAAGACCTAGGTTAAAGTTTAAAATAAGTCTAAGATATAATAAAATGTTCTCCAATAAATTTGTATCTTCCATAAGTTTGAATCCATTAAAAGGAGCTTAGGCTAGAATATTTATACTAAGGTTGTTGACACTATTTAGACATAGATTCAATTAATCGACTAAAATACCAAAGTCTTAGTCAAAAAATGTTCAATTAACATTTATATCATAAAAATTTGAATAATGTTCATTCTAATGGAACTCCAATAAACCTAAAACATGGAAACAAAAATCAAACATTAGTAATATTAGATAAAGTCAAATGAAGATTATATGCTCATCCAAATTAGGCTAGAGAAACACATGATACCCAAACAATGCAATTTGATCAAATTAATGTTTTAATATGTTATATTTATAAAATTTGAGCAAGGGTCCTCATTTTTCAAAAATGGGGGTCTGTTGACCTCAACAAATGATGACTTCTAGGGGAAACATTGGAAAATGTTAGAACTTAGATACTTTTGGTTTGAACTAATAACGAGACTACTCATTCTACATGATCAAGTACCATCATTAAGATTAATTCATCATTAAAACAAGTCTTATAGATGTAGAATTAGGCTCAAACATTAAAACTTAGTCATTTTGTGTGTGTGTTTTGATTCCTTGATTGATTGCCATGGAATTTAGAGAACTTCTAGATTTCATGATCTTAATCATTAACATTGACTTATATAATATTTAGATATTCATTAAGAATCATTAACTAGGCATCCATAGCCTTGATAGGCATACATTTGGCTCTACTCAAGGCCTTGATCCATTACCATCTAGGTGTCCATAGCCCTAGTAGAGGTTACCAGACTCACATTTACTCAGAAAGATTTCAAATTTTAAATAAAGATATTGTTTTTAAATATTTTTCAAGTATATTTAGCTTTCAACAAAAGTTAGGAACCAGAATTAACCAAGTTTTAGGATTTTGTCAAATGTTTAATCTTCAGATAATCATCCTTGGTCATAAACTTCATCCCATGAAATATTGTTCTTTAAGTTTTAACATGACTTTGGTCTAATAATTCAAACTTTCATTCAACATATGCAATCCTTATTAAAACCAAATTTAGATCAAAGCAAGGTTTAAAATTTTAAAGAATAATTAACCTATATGTCAGTCTTCACTAATTTATGAAAATCATAACATCAATATCTAATTTATAGAATCCATGATCGACCAATGTTTAAGGTTCATACCCACATTCTTGATTTAATAAGTTATTTTGAGCATTTACGATGGATTGGAACCTAAAAAATTTCTTGAAAAAGACTTATTGATATCAGAGGACAAAAGAAAAGAAAAAAACAAACAACAAGGAAAAAAAATAGTAAGTAGATAAATATATGCAAAGACTATTTACAAACAAGGAAAAAATAAATAAAATAATCTAATCCTACCTATACTAACTCTAACTAGTCTAACAAAATATTCCATGAAGACTTGAGGTAGTACAGTACAAAAGTCGTGCTTGAGGCATTGCCCATTAGTTCAAAAAATGAACTCTATTCCTTGAAATTCTTTGAGCTTGAAGGTGTTGTCTCCAAATGTATCAATAATTTGATAAGGGCCAATCCATAAAGGAGTGAATTTCCCATGTTTTCTTTTTACTTCAAATGGCATATACCATAGGATAACTAGGTCTCCCTACCTAAACACCTTAATCTTTGAAAAATTGTAAAACCATATTTTGAATATGGTTTAATGTCTACTAAAATTAGAAAATACTTCTTCCCTTGAATCTTCCGTTTGAATGATGTCAGGCAACCTTGAATTAACATACTCTTGATCTTCTTCCATATATTTCTCCATGAACTTGTAGGTTGGTAGTTTGAGAGTGATATGAAATATTGGTTCTTGACCATACATTAAAAGAAATGGTGATGATTTCATGGCTTGATTAAATCTAGTTATATCTTCCCATAGAGAATATTTAAGTAATTTAAGCCATGTTCTATGTTGTTCAATTGTAAACTTTTTGATGGCTTTCATCAAGTTCTTATTTTTTGATACTAAAACTCCATTACCTTGAGGATAATGGTTTGATGAGAAATTAAGAATTATGTTGTTATCATAATACCACATAGTCATTTAAATGGATATAAAGGGTAATTTGTTATTAGAAACTAATTAAACTAGTGTCCCAAATATTTTACAAATGTTCTCTTCCAATAACTTGATTACATCTTTAGTTCTACATTGTTTGGTTTTCACTACCTCTATCCATCTTATACAATGATCAGTAGTAGTAAGAACATATTTGTGTCCATATAAAGAGTTGGGGTTGATAACCCATACAAATTTTAATCTCCATTGATCAAAATGTTTATCAATCATAACTAGTCTCAATGGCATAACTACTTTTGATTCTTTGGTGTTGAAAATTTGACATTGATGACACTCTCTAACATGTTTATGTGCATCCTTCAAGATTGTGGGCCAATAATATCCTACCCTTAGGATTTTATGAGCTATTTTATTTTTATAAGGGTGTCCACTTCCAAGTTTTTCATGGAAAGTAATTAAGATTTCATCAGCTTCTTCCTTTGAAACACATCTTAAGTATATACCTTCATATTTATTCTTGAAGAGTAATCGATCCTTAATCAAGAAATGTAATTCGTTGAGCCTAAAAGATATTCTTTTCTCTCTAATAAATATTTTAGGATAATAAAAATTTATTATAATATTAATAATTACACCATACAAATCATTTGGTTAGAATATTTGTTGATCAACCTGCATGACATTCAATTTAGGATTGGTGTTAGAAATTAATTGAATCAATCCTTGACACCTTACCAAATTGGCAATTTTTATATCAAGATCATACTCTTGTAGTATAGACATTCATTTAGATCTTCTCTCTCCTATTTCAAATTGACTAAGCATAATTTTAGTACCAAGATCTAGAAATATTGCATGCACTTTATTCTTAAGAATATAGTGTCTAAACTTTTTAACTGCCTTAACTAAATCAAGTGCTTGTTTTTCAATTAGAGAATAATTTAACTCAACATAGTTCTCATAAATGCAATTGAATGATCACATTTATCTATTTTATGTGTAAAAATAGTCGTAATAGTATGATCAAAAGTAAAAGAATAAAGATGAAAATATTTTATGAAATGAGGACTTATCAACACCAATGCCTGTATTATTGCTTCCTTGATGCCCTTAGAGGCTTTCCTTGATTATTTGTTTCATATCACTTTGGCATCCATCTTCAACATGTAATTAAGTGGCTTCAAAATTTCTACAAAACCATAAATGAACTTTCTCACAAAATTGATTTTCCTAAAGAAATACTTTAGTTATTTTATAATGTTAGGGGGTTCTATCTTAGATATGACATTAACTCTGTCAAGATCTATAAAAATCCCATATTTGGTTATAAAATGTCCTAGTAACTTCCCTTTTGTAACACAAAAAATTCTTTTGTTAGGATGAAGGGAAATTCCATACCTTCTACAATGTTCAAATACCTACTATAAGTGCATAATATGGTCCTCCCTATTTTTAGAAAACATAGTTAGATCATCCATATATATGATAATGCACTTACCTATGAGACCCTGAAAGACATGGTCTATAGATATTTCAAAATTTTCTCCTACATTTATTAGTCTAAAAGGCATTCCTTTTTAAGCTAAAGTGCCCCATTTTATTGTGAATTTAGTCTTCATTATGTCCTCCTTGTTTACAAGTACTTGATTTTAACCTAAAAAACCATCAAGAAAAGACATCATAACAGAACCACTAACAATTTGAATGACTTGATATAGAGAGGGTAAAGGATAATTATGATTTTTAGAATCTATATTCAAATTTTTAAAGTATATGCATAATCTAATTTCTCCATTTTTATTTCTAATTGATACTAAGTTAGCTACCTAGGTAGAATGTCTAATGGGAAAAATGATTTTTGCATCCAATAAATTCTTGACCTCTTTATAGATTAGTGGTTTTAAAATAGGGTTAAATGTCCTTTACTTCTACCTAAAATGTTTATAGGTCTCTTTTAATGGAATGGTATGGGTAATGACTCTATGATCAAAGATGTTTAAGTATTCATAGGACCATGTTATATCATCATTATACTTGGTCAACAACTCTTTAGCCTTTCCCAATTGTTGATTTGTGTAGGTTGTACCAATATTTACTATTTGAGGTTGACCTTGAATAATCATGTCAACTACATTATAATATTTCCCACTTAACTTTACTATATTGACAGTTTAAGCTAGTTTGTTTATGTCAAACAATCTTTCTAAGGCAATCATGCATTTCAGAATTTTATTTTCATTCAATTTAATAATATTTTCATAACATTGTATTCATGAAGGGAAGTTTCATTAAAATCATAAATGATATAAGACTCAAATAATCCTAAGTTTTTCATGAAATCTAGGATATGTTGATCACCACTAAATACTTGTAAATGATTTACATTATCAGGAACTGAGAGACATGGGACTGATAAAATGCTAAGGTTTTCTAGTTTTGAATCTTGATTTGGCATAAGATTGGATAAAACTAAGGATAGTTTATCATCAATTTTTTTATCTTATATATTAATTGAAACAATTTTAAAATCATCAAATTACTCTAAACTTTTACTTCTTAAGATAAGACAATTTATATTGGAACTTACTTCTAACTTGATTAACCACTAGTTCAAAATCACCATACACTAGCAGTTCTTTAACCTTGTGTTTAATAGAAATTTATAATCATAATATTAAGTATTCATACTCTACCAAGTCACTATTTCAAGGAAACTAAATTTTTTAAGGAGTATTAAACTCTTTCCCAATGGGATTCATTAGAACAGTTCCTACTCCAGAACTAGAGTTACATCTAGCACCATCAAAATATAATTTCCACATTCCAAGAATAGCATGAGAATATTTAAAGTCACATACCTTAGGATTATAAAGAGTGTATACTCATATATCAAAATTGACCATGTTGATCTTTTGATTTGTTGCATTGTATTCAGTGATCATGTGTTTCATAGTTGGCTCCCTTTCAATCTAAATCTGATTGGGAACTCCCTTCCATTGAAGACATAAATTAAAACACTTAGTGGACATATATCCATTTAAATAATTAGTAAAATCCATACTTATCATCATCTCATAAGCATATATAGAGTTCAAAAATTTAATGGATATGAATTATTGTATCCTTTGCTCAAAGGTAGCTACATATTAACATTCAATAATTCACCAATTACTTTAACTATTGATTTGTCTAATTGAGTAGCTACTCTATCAAACTTAACTGGAGTTAAACCAAGTTTTTTAAAAATACCTTTTGGTATGATATTATCAAAATCACCTCAATCTAGAAAACAATTATTACAAGTTTTTACAAAAAGAATATAATTGTTAGTAAGAAAGGTGAAACCTTTACTTTATTTTTGTACATCACTACATTGACATTTATATCCTTTTGGGATTTACTAGATTTCATGGATAAAGATTCAAGGAACAAGTCTCTTTGTTTAGTAATTTGAGTCAACTCATATAAAATGATATTATCTATAATATTTTTCATATCATCAACTATATTTTATGCACTCTTAGTGGAAGAACTATATGCATTAGCATTATTTCTAGAGGTACTTCCCTTAGAAGGTTTAGAATTGTTGTCAGCATTGAGATTAGGAATATCAAAGTTTTTTGGTGGGGTTGAGGTTTTAAAAGTTTGATTTTTTTCTTTATTCCTCAATGGATAAATATTCTTTATATGCTATTGAAAATTATGAACCTCTTCTAGAGTATCCTCGGGCTCATTCTCCTCTTGAAATGGGAAATCAAAAGTCTCCACCATTAGAGTTGTGTTAGTAGATTTAGATGACTTTGAAGAACTAGATGTACCAAAAAAATATATTTGTTAGGTCCAACTTAAAATATATCTAATTCATCTTAAAATAATTCAAAATCATTAAAAAATTCAATACAATCCAACTCACCATGCTTTAAAGTGTTATGAACCCTACAATATTCAGTTAAAGCTACATCACAAATATTCATTTTAGGATTGTTCTTATTTTCAAATGACTCATTATTTTTATTTTTATTATTTCCATTGTGAAAATTATTTGTAGGTCTAGTTAACCTTTGATAAGAATAATTTATATTAAAATTTTCCCTAGTATTACCTACTTGTTTTTGCAATTGAAGGAAATCAATGCTCAATTTTTGAACCATTTTGACTATGGAATCATTCTCACTTTTATGTGCCTCTGAGTTGTGAACTTGATTACTACTAATATCTATTGGCACCAAAGATATTTTATCTTGTAGATGAAATCCATTTGTAGTTTTCTTCAAGAATCCTAGGTTTTGAGAAGGATGAGCATGACTCAAGGGTAATTGATTAAATGTTGGTATTAGGTTTAATTTAGGCATGTTTTGATTAGCATTAAGAATGACATTCAACATATGATGATTAGGATTGACATTGGGATAACATATGTCAGTTGACCCTAGGGTTGTATTTTATCATTGATTGTCACAACTTCAACATATGCCAAGGCTAATGTGTTTATAACTCCAACAAACATTTAAAAAAAAGAAGTCATGAGATCTAAATTATCCTTATAAATATTTAAATCTAAAGGCTCATCAGGTCTATAGGGAGTTATAGTTATACTAAACATCTTTTGGAACTTAGCATTAAAAGCTCTAATGGTTTCACTTGAATCTCTTTTCATAGTAGTAAATTTTTTATAAAGGATACAAGGATTGATGACTTTTCCAATTTGATTAAAGAAAATACTATTAAAATCATTCTAACTGGTAATGCAATTCTTAGTAAGGTTGAGAAACTAATCATATGCAGCATCTTTGAAAGTAAAAGAATAATCTACATGCAACATCTTCATGAATGACAATAAACAATCTAAAAGAAACCTTGCAAGATTTTATATGTTCTTTAGTAGTAACCACACCATTAGGATAGAAAGAAGGCAAATATTTCTCAAGATTTCTAGGTAATGCATGTACCTAACCAACCACATTGATGGAAGATCCACCTAACCAAAGCATACCCTTATAAGGATTGAACATGTGCAAAATGAACAAGTGATTTAGGTTAAGATTTAGAAACCAGATGCTTACCTTTATCTTCTCTTTCTCTTTTATAAAATTCTAATGAAAGGAGAGTTAGTCTATTTTAGACCATGACCTAGTCCTGATTCTTTCTATTCCATCATGTAAACTCTAAATATTATTCAAAATATGACATTTAAACCTTATCTTTACAAAGAACAATGATCATATTTGCATATTAACCAAATTTTGTGCAAATTCTTACAAATAATAATTATCTTTAACTAAATTAGCTTAAATATGTATCTAAACCTCTGAACATGAGTGATATTTACACTTTTAAGTTCAAGTAAACCTAAATTTTCAAAGAATCAATCAATAATTGAACAAAACTAGTATTATTAATCTCAAATGCATTAAATTCATAAAGCTTAAACTACCTTTGCAACAATGTTTGGTGAATCTTCAAATAGTAACTATCTTTAGCTAAATAAGATTGAAACCATGAATATAAATGATATTTACACAATTAAGATAAGAAATAAAAATGCAAAGAATCAAATGATCTTTGACCAAAATTCAATAAAATTAGAAAGGATACTTCAATTCCACAAAGCTTTAGGTAAATGCCCTCTTTATATCTCCAATGGAATGTGTCATGTTGATGCCTAAAAGTGTATCATAGGGGTTTATAGAGTTTTAAGAAATACTTCTCATTTCTAGATTCAAATAATCCATTATATAAGTTTTTGGTTTTGATCTTCCTGAGATATTTGGTGGAATAACAGAAAAATAATGAGTTGTTTCACAAAATTATAATGTAATTAGTTGGTTACTGGGAACAACTATGGTCTTAAGATTGCTTGTGAAAGGTGATAGTAATTTGAACTAAGTGAAGTGAATTATGATCAAAACCTAGAGTATAAATTATAAACCAACATGTATATTTACAATCAAATAAAAACTTTAGTGAATTGATTAAAAAATATGAAAAAGTAAGGGTAGGGTAGAGAAGAAAGTTTTTGATCTTCAATCTAGACATTATGACAAAGCTTAAATTTCATCCAAATATGCACTAAAACCAACATATGAGATGAAATAGATAAATAACAACTCCTATCATATATGATTCAAATGTCTAAGGATAGCATGAAATAATTCAAATAAGAAACCAATTCAATTTAAAGATTTACTCCTTTAAGTAAATTGCATAAGCACATCTTTAAGAAGAGAAAGGAAAATGAGATGTATCTAAGATATTTTAATCAACCTATCATACACACAAATTGACAACTCTTCATTAAAATGTGCACATCTAGAATCGATAAAAACAATTCAAGCCTGGACATTAAACTAGTTAGTTGAAGAAGCAACCATAATAACAATCACACAAACAAATACTGGACAATCTTTATATAATTTCTTATTTGTATTAATTGCTCCAAGTCTACAAATAGTTTTGCTCAAAAACTAACTCTCCTCTTTTACAAATGACAATACCCCTTTTATAGAAGACTAAGGAGGTATGTTGGTCAGTCATATCAAATAACAAATTTACAAATGTTAAGGACAACTGTCCTTGTACAATATTCTAGAACTAGTGACACTTTCCAAGTGGTCTATCTTATAAGCAATGTGATTTAAAATATGAACATGCTTTCAAAAAAAGGAATATTATTTAAAAAGATAATTTACATGATTTTTTACAAAATAATATGATAAAGTCAAAAAATTTGACTTTGAGATACATTTGTTGTTGCAGTCTATTATCTTTACTCTAGCATTTTCATTGCCTTATTGTGTTGCTCATCAATTAACTTAAGGTTGATGATGGGATCCAAGAAAATATATTCATCTTGATCTTTTAGGACCTTGAAGTCTTTGTAAGATCTATCCAATACTTCCTTGATGATTCTAGCATCATTAATATTCTCTTCTATAGAGAGGATCATGTCCAAGATCCTTTTGTTGTCTACCCCTATTTTGCCTTGGCTTTTTTTTCACCTCTTGCATGAATTGCATAGCTCTATGATTTAAATACTCATAAGTGATCAAGCCAATAGGACTAAGTGATTTTGAGTATGTGATCAAGCTCCCTAGTATATGCATCATTATGTTTTCTAATTACTAGAGATATTTAGAAAGATCCCTCTTTTCTTGGAGCATTTGATAAAAGTGTTGATATTTTTTATTAATATTTCCATAGACATATTCAAATGGGCTAGGGTAACTATTTTAAACCCATGAATTTGGTCCTTTATCAAACCATTGATCAAATCCTTCACTTTATTACTTGAAGCTTGTCATTGACTAACTTGGCTTACAACCAAGGTAACCTAGTTTTACACCATATCCTATTTGGACCTTGTTGATTTCAAAGAGCTGAATATGTTATAAGCAATGGTTTTAAATTTATTGACCATATCTCCTAGAACTAATAAGATAGACTACTCTTTTAAGTTATTCTTTTATTTTCTTATCCCATTGATATTAACTTTTAACTATTATGATTGGGCTTCGACCACTTCTAAGACATATTCTTCAAAGATTAGATCTTCACCACGTCTCTATCCTTCCTTTTAGGTCAAATTAGTCAAAGGTTCCACCTTTTGGTACACAATTTCTTCACCACCTACCAAGACTATTTTCTTAGTCACTCTTTATAAACCATCATTCTTTAGATTAAACTTGACCCCTACTAAATATCCATTTGTGATTGGGCTGGTTGACTAGGAGTGACTACTCTCCTTGCTTCCTCTTCTTGTAAGGTTGTGTTCCATGGCTTCAATTCTTATTGTAAAGTAATGTTGGTAGCTTTAAAAATAGCCTAGGGATGGTGAATATTAGGTATTTTTTCTAACCTTGGTTCATAAATGAACCACTATGAAATAGGTGGACCATACAGTAAATTATCCTCACTAAAAAAATTGACTTCACTCAAAGGAGTACTAATACTCACTTTAGGTTTCTTAGTATTTGAGACAGTGGACGTCTCAAATTTCCTTTTTGAAGGATTAAAAACCACTAGGTATAATTTCATTTCTTTCTCTTTCTCTTACTTAGTTCCCTCAAAACTTGCTTCTCCTTCTCTGAATCTATATCATAAGCCACAGATAACATTTTTAATGCATTTTCAATAATTTCATTAAGATCAAGGGCTATCATATGAACCTCCTCTTAAGGTAGATCATGCTGTACTATCTTAGATGATTTAGGGGCTGATGAACTTAAAGGGATTTCATCTAGATTTTTCCCCTTGGGCCTATGTTTTATTCATGTATCTACTTGTCTAATGACTAATGGGTGTCTAGAAAGTTCACCACTTACCAAATGATACTGCCTGGGGCCCAATTGCCAATTATCATTTACTTTTTGATTTATCTATAGTATAGACTTAGGTCTTAGGTGGCATTCCTTCAATATTCTAGTGACTTCAAAGTAATTAGATGCCTTAGTGTATATAGGATCAAAGGCATCAAGTTTATGCTCATAGGGTACATTCAAAATTCCTTTGAGTTTTAAATGCTATTTAACCCTTCCATAAGGGTTCCATTAAGTAAGTTCATCTATCTATAAATTAAAATATGATCTATGATTTGAAGTAGACTAAATGTGATCCCATTGTCTGAAGGTAATCTTTCCAATTATCATAGGGAAGATGTGAATAAGTCCTTTTCTTTTTTTTTACAAAGGCCATCTTTACCATGGAATAATTAGTAGTCCACCTCTTACTCTACTAGCTTATCAGGAACATGGACTAAGAACTTGAGAGGAGAATTTTTAGTTCCCTCAATCCTTAAGATAGTTTAGTTATTGTAAAGCCATATATACCCTATTGTCTCAATAGATTTATTAATCAAAGGAGTAGTCCTCAACATAGGGATACTAGTTATAACTTCACTCAATGATGTGTAGACACAATGAGAAATGAACTAGATGTGATCCCTATATTTATAAGTGTGCAACTTATAAAAGTATTAAGAAGTATTTTGGGTTCCATTTTGAGACCATTCTCTCTGATTGTGGATCTTTGTGGTTGCACATAGGGAATCTAAAAGATAAGACATCATGAAAAACTCATTCTTCTTCTTATGTCTAATTACATATATTTGTTTACTCAAGGAAATTATAATTATCTCACCTAGTGTGGGGTCTATCACTTTTTCAATAATGAAATATACCATGGGTACCCACATTGGATTTACATATGCTATATTTTCATAGCCATTCAACCTATTAATCATGGTCATCACCATGCTAGCTCTAGGGCTAAACTGACTAATAGGGATGTTCTTTGCAAGGTTTAAAAATACTTGGTTACCAAATTATAGCCACATAATTATGGTGTTCATCAAGTAATGTTTCTTGGTCCATGAATTGATGGAGGTTATGTTAATCTATGGTTTAGGGATCTTGTAGTATGACTCAAAAGTAATTAAGGAAATTTAAGCAACATTCTTGTGACATTGCTCATTAATCAATATGCCTTTATCTATTTTATCTTCCTTAAAAAATGGGACAAAGAACATCAATTCAATGAAGTACTCATAGGTTTGTAGCTACGTAGTAAAGCCTAGCCATTTGTATTACACCAATGTCATCATAGACTATTTTGGCTGAGAGAATCTTTTCTTCCTCTTTGGTGATGACTCGCTAGTTATCAATTATCCAAAACAATTTTAAACAATTATTATCCCCTATGTTTAGAGAAGTAGCTATAAACTCGGTATCCTTGAACACTCAACCCTTGACATCTGTTGTTAGATATATCTCAACCTTTTCCTTTAAAACATGCTTGTGAGTTGCCATTGTTATAATCTTGATCGAATTATCCAATTGGTGATATTTCAGTTACTCTTAGCTAAAACTAATGAATTTAGGGATACACTAGGGTAATACATATGCTTTAAGGTCTTATTGAAGGTTTATTTATGGATTTAATGGAAACAAGTAAGATTAAACAATGCGCTTTGGTGGCTTAAATTGCATTTAGATTGCACATTTATACCATTTCACATGTTTAGGTCCACAAGATCTACCAATATGATGTGTTATACCTATGTGGAAATGCCATGTCATGATGCTCATTTATTCATAATGTGATCATTGTCCATTTAATACACATATCACTATCTTGTGTACTCCTAAAGCTTAATCAAAGTTGCATTATTGATCTACTTTTGGAGCTTCTTAGCCTCAAATTTTTTGATCTTGAATAAAACCTTTGAGATCACACCACTTGGTAGGTCCATGGGCTCTTTATGTACCTTGAAAATAATATTCATTACTTTAATGCCTTTATTCCATGTGGTAGCTTCTCATTCAATCTATGTCCTTGAATTCTTGACTTAATTTTCACCATTGATTTTAATCTAAAAGATTGAACAAGATTCATCAGTTTCTATCTAATTCATCATGATTGTGACATATGTCACTATCATGTTCAATCTGATCCCTTTGAAAAGTCTACCTTCATTCGTACCATGGATTTAAAAGAAGTATAATCAAATGTGGATCATTGATTCTTTTTTTTATACCCAAACTCTAATATAGGCTATCGATCTACTTGATCACTTATCAATATTGTGACACTTGTCCTTCTCACATCCTTTCACAAGATTTTTGACACTTTATTTCGATGCTCACCATCAAATATCCATTATACTATTAACACATATTATTAATCAATTCATTTAAATTATTGAATTTGTCTTAACATGGAGATCATTGATATTTTATTTAATCTCCTGAGATATTTCCACTTGGCATATTCACATTTAATCAGTACCCATAGGTATAAAATCAAATATATAAGTACTTAGGATATACGTAGAGACTTACTATAAAATTTTAGACTAAGGTTTTAGACATGTTGATAAACATGATTAAGACATAGGATAAAGTTTAAAATAAGTCTATAATATAATAAAATGTTCTTGCATAAATTTGAATCTATTAAAATGAACTCAGACTAAAACATTTAGACTAAGGTTTTTAACACTATTTAGACATAGATTCAATTAATCAACTAAAAGATAAAAGGCTTAGTCAAATAAGGTTAAATTAATTTTTAAAGCATATAAACCTAAAAAATGTAAATTCTAATGGAACTACATTAAACCTAAAAAATGGAAACACAAATCAAGCATTAGCAATATTAGATAGAGTCAAATGAACATTAAATGCTAACAGGGTAAATGTAAGCTAGAGTAAAACATGATGCCCAAATTATGAAATAAGATCAAATTGTTTGTTGAATCTTGAGCAAAAATTTGTAAAATTTAAAAAGGGTCCTCATTTTTCAAAAATGGGGGTATGTTGACCTCAATAAATGGCAACTTTTGGGGGAAACGTTGCAAAATGTTAGAACTTAGATACTCTTGTTTTGAACTAATAATCAAACTTCTCATTACACATGATTAAGTACCATCATTAAGATTAATTCATGATTAAAATAAGTCTCATAGATGTATAATTAGGCTCAAACATCAAAACTTAGTCATTTTGTGTCTATTCTTTGATTCTTTAACTGATTGCCATGGAATTTAGAGAACATTTTCTAGATTTCATGACCTTAATAATTAACATTGACTTATAGAATATTTAGATATTAATTAAGAATAACACTTTAGAATAGGGAAAGCTTTGGAATTTTTATATTTTTAGCCATCATCTATATTCCTGATAGATATACATTTGGCTCCACACAAGGTCTTGTTCCACTACCAACCAGGCATCCATAACCCTGATAGAGGTTACTAGAATCACTTTTACTCAAAAATCTTTCAAATTTTAAATAAAGATATTATTTTTTTGTATTTTTAAAGTATATTTATATTTCAACAAAGGTTAGAAACTAGGATTAGCTAGGTTTTAGGATTTTGTCAAATGTTTGATCTTTAGGCAATCATCCTTGATCATAAACTTCATCCTGGGTAAAATGTTCTTTAAGTGCTAGCATGAATTTACTCTAATAATTCAAATTTTCATTTAAAATATTAAATAATTACTAGAACCAAATTTATATTAGGACAAGGTTTAATATTTTAAGGGACAATTAACATAGATATAATTCCTCACTAATTTCTCAAAATCATAACATCAAGGTCTTATTTATAGAATCCATGATCAACCAATGTCTAAGGTTCATACCTACATTATTTATTTGAGAAGTTATTTTGAGCATTTAGGATGGATTAGAGACTAAAAATTATCTTGAAAAAGACTTATTGAAAGTATAAGACAAAACAAAATAAAGAAACATACAATAATGAAAATAAATATTACGTAGATAGATATATACAAACACTATTTAAAAATAAAGGACAAAGAAAGAAACTAATATAAAACTACTTACACTAACTCTAACTAGTCTTAAAAATTACTCCATGAAGACTTGAGGTGGTATATTATAGAAGTAGTGCTTGAGGTATTGCCCATTAATTTGAAATGTGAACTTTTCTCCCTGAAAGTCTTTGAGCTAGAAAGTTTTGTTTCCCAATGTTTCAAAAATTTGATAAGGGCCAATCCACAGAGTGAATTTCACATGTTTTACTTTTGGTTTAGATGTCTTATCCCATAGGAGAACTAGGTCTCGTCAACTAAACACATCAATATTTTAACACTTGTCAAACCATCTTTTGGCTATGGTTTGATGTCTACTAAAGTTGGAAAATGCTTCCTCCCTTGCATCTTCCATTTGAATGATGTCAATCAACCTTGAATTAGAATACTCTTGATTTTATTCCATATATTCCTACATGAACTTATGGTTGGCTATTTGAGAGTGATAGGAAATATTAGTTCTTGACCATAAACTAAAATAAATGGTGATGATTTCAAGGTTTGATTCACTCTAGTTCTATCTACTCATAGATAATATTTATGTAATTTAAGCCATGTTTTGAGTTTTTCAATTACAAACTTTTTGATGGCTTTAATCAAATTTTTATTTGTTGATTTTGAAACTCCATTACTTTGAGGGTAATTGTTTGATTAGAAATTAAGAATTATGTTGTTATCATAGGCCCACTCAGTCATTTTAGTGGATATAAAGGCTTATCTATTATTAAAAACAAATGAAATTAGTGTCCCAAATCTTATACAAATTTTCTCTTCTAAGAACTTGATTACATATTGAGTTCTACATTTCTTGGTTGCCACTACCTTTGTCCATCTTGTGTAGTATTCAGTAGTAGTAAGAATATATGTGTGTCCTTATAAAGAGTTGGGGTTGATGACACCTAAAAATAATAATACCCATTGAGCAAAAGGTTTGTCAATCATAGCTAGTCTCAATGCCTAGCTACTTTTGGTTCCTTGGTGTTGAAAATATGACATTGATGACACTCTCTAACATGTTTATTTGCATACTTGAAGATGGTGGTCCAATTATTATACCTTTAGGATTTAATGAGATATTGTCTTTCTAGAAGGGTGTCGAATTCAATTTTTTTAATGGAATGTACTCAAGATTTCATCAACTTCTTCCTTTGAAACACATCTTAGGTAAATACCTTCATAGTTCTTCCTAAAGAGTACTCTATCCTTGATTAATAAATGTGTTGTCTTGAGTCTCAAAGCTCTTCTTTGCTCTCTAATCAATCATGAAAGATAATAACCATTGATTAGAATATGAATAATTAAATCATACCAATATTTTGATTGGAATTATTGTTGATCAACTTGCATGACACTCAATTTAGGATTGGTGTTAGCAATTAATTGAATCAATCCTTGACACCTTACCAACTTGGCAGTTTTTATTTAAAGATTATACTCTTGCATTATATGCATCCATATACCTCTTTTATCTCTTAGTTCACATTGATTAATCATAAGTTTAGTAGCAGGATATGGCAATATTTCATGCACTTTATTCCTAAGAATATAGTGTTTAAAGTTTTTTACTACCTTAACTAGACAAAATGCTTATTTGTCAATCAGAGAATAATTTAACCCATCATATTTAAAACTAGTTCTCATAAATTTAATTGGGTGATCAAAATAATCCATTTTCAAAGTCAAAACAACTACAATAGTATGATTAGAAGTAAAAGAATAAAGATAAAAATCTATTGTGAAATCATGACTTATCAACATCGGTGCTTGTACTATAGCTTCTTTGATGTCCTTCAATGCTTTCCTTACTTCTTCATTATATATTATGTTGACATCATTTTTCAACATGTCATTAAGTGGATTCACAATTTTTCCAAAACTAGAAATGAACTTTCTCACAAAATTGATTTTTCTAAAGAAATAATTTAATACTTTTATATTGTTAGGGGGTTTTATCTTAGATATGACATTAAATCTATCAGGATCTATATAAGTTTAAACTTTGGTTATAACATTTCCTATTAAATTCCTTTTTGTAGCACAATTTTTTTTTTTGTTAGGATTAAGGGAAATTCCATACCTTTTGCAACATTCAAATTCTTGTTATAAATGCATAATGTGGTCCTCCCTATTTTTAGAAAACATAGTTAGATCATACATATATATGATAATTTTCTTACCTATAAGACCCTAAAAGGCATGGTCTAGACCTATTTAAAAAGTTTCTCCTACATTTATTAGTCTGAAAGGAATTCTTTTGTAAGCAAAAGTGCCTCACTTTGTTGTGAATACAATCTTCATTCTATCCTCCTTGTTTACAAGTACTTGATTATAACCTTAAAAACCATCAAGAAAATACATCATAGTATAACCACTAAAAATTTGAATGACTTGGTCAAGAGAGGGTAAACTATAATTATCCTTTTTAGAATATTTATTCAATTTTCTAAAGTCTACGCATAATCTAATCTCTCCATTTTATTTTTAACTAGTACTAAGTTAGCTACCCAGGAATATGTCTAATGGGACAAACTATTTTTGCATCCATTAACATCTTGACCTCTTTGTAGATCATTGGTTCTAAAATAGGGTTGATTAGCATTTGCTTCTACCTAAAAGGTTTATAAAACTCTTTTAAAGGAATGGTATGGGTCATGAATTTAGGATCAAATATCTTTAAGTATTTATAGGACCATGCTATAATATATTTGTACTTGGTCAACAACTATTTAGCCTTTATTAATTATTCATTTTTGTATGTTGTACTAATATTTACTAGCTAAGGTTAATCCTTAATACATTTTTCAACTACATTAAAATATTTTCTACTAACTTTGTAGACTTTGATAGTTTCATCTAGTTTGTCTAAGTCAAACAATCTTTCTAAGGCAATCATGCCTTTGGGAATTTTCTTGTCATTCAATTGAATAATCTTGTCATCAACTTTGTCTTCATCAAAATAATTCTCATTGACCTCACCAATAATATGAGACTCAAATACTCATTATTTGTTCATGAAATCTAGGATCTAATGATCATCACTAAATACTTACAAATGATTGATATTTTCAGGTAATGATAGACATGGAACCAATTCAATGCTAAGGTTTTGTAGTTTTGAATTTTGATTTAGCATAATATTGGTTGAAATTGAGGCTAGATCATCAGTAAGATTATTCTATTTCATAGTAATTGAAACAACATTAAAAGCATCAAAGTAATCTAAACTTTTACTTTTTAAGGTACGATAATTTGTGGTACTTAATTCTAGCTTAATTAACCACTAGTTCAAAATCACTGTACACTAGCAACTATTTGACTTTGTATTTTTTAACAAATTGTAATCCTAAAATTAAAGCTTCATACTTTGATGAGTTATTAGTTCAAGGAAACTAAATTATATAAGAAGTAATAAACTCTTTCCCAATGGGATTGATTATAATAATTCCTAAAATAGAACTAGATTTACATCTTGCACCATCAAAATATAATTTTCACATTCCAAACATAGCATGAGAATATTTAGAGTCACATACCTTAGGAGTATCAAGAATGTAAATCTTGAACCATAATTGACCATGTTGACCTTTTCATTTGTTGCATTATATTCAGTGATCATGTGTCTCAACTTTGGATCCCTTTCAATATGAATTTGGTTGGGAACTCCTTTCCATGGAAGACACATATGGGAATAGTCATTGGACATATATCTATTTATAAACTTGTCCATTCTCAAATTAGCAACATCTCATAAGAATTTGGAATATCCATAACTTGATTGCCTATGAATTATTGTATCCTTAGCTTAGACGTAAGTCACATATGAAAATTCAATAATTCACCAATTAATTTAACTCTTGATTTGTCTAATTGAGTAACTACTCTATCAGAGTTAATTAGAGTTAAAATAAATTTTTCACAAATACCTTTTGGAATGATATTAACAGAAGCACTTGAATGTAAGAAAAATTATACAAGTTTTTACCAAAAACTCTAATTGTTAGTACGAAAGCTAGAACCTCTACTTTATTTTTATATAACACTACATTGGCATTTATAGCCTTTTGGGATTTACTAGACTTCTTAGATAAAGATTCAAGGAACAAGTCTATTTATTCAATAATTTGTGTCAACTCATTTAAAGTGATATTATCTATAATTTTTTTCATATCCTCAAATATATTGAATCCACTCTTGGTGGAAGAACTAGACGTATCAACATTATTTCTAGAGGTACTTCCCTTTGGAGGTTTAGGATTGTTTTCAACATTGGGATTAAGAGGAATATCAATGATGTTTAGTGGGGTTGAGGTTGCCAAAGGTTGCCTCTATTCTCTATTTCTCAGTGGATAATTCTTCTTTAGATACATTTGAAAAGCATGAAATTCTTATGTAATATCCTTAGGCTCATTCTCCTATTAGAATGGGAAATAAAAAGTCTCCACCATCAGAGTTATGTCAGTAGATTTAGATGACTTTGAAGAACTAGATGTACCTATAACATTATCTTTACCAGGTCCACTTTCAAATGTATCTAGTTCATCTTGAAATAATTCAAAAGCATTACAAAATTAAATACAATCTAATTCACCATGCTTTGAAGTGTTATGAACCCTACAATATTCAATTAAAGGTACATAAAAAATATTTATTTAAGGATTGTTATTATTTTCAAATGACTCATTGTTGTTGTTATTATTACCATTATGAAACCTATTTGTAGGTATATTAAATGTTTGATAAGAATAATTTAGATTTGAATTTTCCCCAAAATTACCTACTTATTTTTACAATTGAAGGAAATTAGTTCTTAGTTTTTGAACCATTTTGAATATGGAGTCATTTTCACTTTTAGGCACCTCTATATTGTGAACTTGAGTTATAATACTAGTTGTTGTCACCAAAACTCTTTGATCTTGTAGATGAAATCCATTTCTACTGTTATTCAAGAATCCTAGGTTTTGACCAAGCTGAGCATGACTCAAGGGTAATTGATTCAACACAGGTGTTTAGTTTAAATTAGGCATTTTTTGATTAGTATTAAGAATGACATTCAACATAGGATGATTAGGATTGACATTGGGATAACATATTCTAGTGGAACCTAGGGTTGTATTTTTATCATTGAATGTCACAACTTCAGCATATGCCAAGGCTAATGTGTTTATAACTATAATAGAACTTCTCAAAAATGAATAAGTCATGGGATATAAATCATACTTAAAAATCTCTAAAGCTAAATCCTCATCAGGTATATAGAGAGTTATAGTTTTACTAAAAAACTTATAGAACTTAGCATTAAAATCTCTAATGATTTCACTTGAATCGCTTTTCATAATAGTGAATTGTTGATAAAGGATATAAAGACTGATGATTTTTCCAAATTGATAAATGAAAATACTATTAAAATCATTATAACTGGTAATTTAATTCTCAAGAATGTTGAGAAACCAATCATATGTATCATCTTTGAAAGTAATAGGGAATGATATACATGTAACATCTTCATGAATGACATTAAATAATATTAAAGTATCCTTAAAATATTTGGTATGTTCTTAAACAGTAACCACACCATTAGGACTGAAACAAGGCAAATATTTCTCAATATTTCTAAGTCATGTACCTAACTAGGCACATTGATGGAAGATCCACCTAACCAAGCCATACCTTGATAAGGATTGAACATAAGAACACAAATAATAAGTAATTTAGGTTTAGATTTATAAACCATTTTCTTACCTTTATCCACTTTTACTTTCCTATGAAGTTATAATAAAAGGAGAGGTATCTTTGTTTTAGACTATGACCTAGTCCTAATTCTTGGTAGTTCTAGCTTGTAAACTCTAAATCATGTTCAAAATATGATGTGTAAACCTTATCTTTTCAAAGAAAAAAAATAATATTTACATGTTAATCACAAATTCCTACAAATAACAACTATCTTTAACTAAATTAGCTTAAAGATGTATCTAAACCTATGATCACGAATGATCTTTACACTTATAAGTTCAAATAAACAAAAATTTGTAAAGAATCAATAAATCTTTGAATAAAACTACTATTACTAACCTCAAACATGTCAGATTCATAAATCTTAAACTACCTTTACAATAATTTCTCACAAATCTTCAAAGAATAACTATATTAGCTAAATAAGCCTAGAGATTAGTCTAAAACCATGAATATCAATGATATTTGCACAATTGAGTTAAGAACAACACAAATATGCAAATCATCAACTAATATTTGACCAAAATTCAATAAAATTAGAAAATATACTTCAAATTCACAAAGCTTTAGTTAAAGGCCCTCCTTCCAGTACCAATGGAATATGTCTTATAAATGCCTAAAAGTGTATCATAGGGGTTTATAGAGTTTTTAAGAAACACTTAACATTTATATATTTAAAGCATCTATTGCATGATTTTTTGGTTGTGATCTTCTTGAGATATTTGGTGGAATAGAGGTAAAGTAATGAACTATTTCACAAAATTATAATGTAACTAGTTGGTTGTTAGGAGAAACCATGGTCTTAAGCTTGCTTGTGAAAGGTGATAATAATATGAACTAGTTAAAGTGAATTATGATCAAAACCTAAATTTTAAAGTGTAAAAAAACATGTATAATTAAAATTAAAGATAAATTATAGTGAATTGATTAAAAAAATGAGAAAAAGGAAGGTTAGTGTGGAGAAACAAATTTTTGATATTTAATCTAGACATTATGACAAAACTTAAATTTCATCTTAACATGAACTCAAACCAATATATGACATGAAATATCAAAAGTAAAAATCCTATCATATATCAAGAAAACTTTTAAGGTTATCATGAAATAATGAAAATAAGAAACCAAATTTTAAGGTTTACTCCAAGTAAATTACATAAGCACATCTGCAAGAAGAACAAGGAAAATGAACTGAATCTAAGATATTTCAATGAACCTATCATATTCACAAATTGAAAACTCTTCATTCAAATTTACACATCTATAACCCATAAAAATAATTCAAGCCTAAATATTAAACCAATTAGTTGAGGAAGCAACTATAATAATAATCACACAAATAAATAATGGATATTCTTTGTATAATTCCTTGCTTGTATTAATTTATCCAAATCTACAAATTATTTTTCTCAAAAAATCCCTCTCCTATTTTACAAATGGAAATACCCTTTTTATAGAAGACCAAGGAGGTATGTTGATTAGTCATATCAAATGACAATTGTAAAAGTGTCAAGGATAGTGGTCTTTCTACAATATTCTTGAACTAGTGAAACTTTCTAAGTGGACTATCCTATAATAAATTCACTTTTCAAGATTCACATGATTTTACAAAAATAATATTCTTTCACAAGATAATTTACATGATTTATTACAAAATAATATTTTAAAGTCAACAAATTTGACTTTGAGAAGCACTTACTATTGCGGTATTTTATCTTTGCTCTTGGATTTTCATTACCTTGCTATGTTGCCCATCAATTAGCATAAGGTTGATGATGTAATCCATGAAAATATCTTCCTCTTGATCTATCAAGACCTTGAAGTTCTTATCATCTCTATCCAATACTTCCTTGATGCTTATATAATCACTAATCTTCTCTTGTGTAGATATGATCATTTCCAAAATCCTTAGTTATCTGCACTTATTTTACCTTGGCTTTTTATTTTCACCTCATATATGAATTTAGTAACTCTATGATTGGACTCCTTATTAATGATCAATCCAATAGGATGGTGTAATTAGTTTTGTGATCAAGCTCCCTAGTATATGCATCATTCTATTTTCTACTTAATTGATATCTTTAAAGAGATTCCCCATTTATTTGGACCATTTTCTCAAAGCCTTGATATTTTATATTAATATTACCACAACCATATTCAAATAGGATAGGTTGACTATCTTAAACCCAAGAATTTGGTCCTATGTCAAAACATTGATCAAATCCTTCACTTTATCATTTGAAGCTTACCATTAGCTAACTTAGCTTGTAGCCAAGGTACCCTATTTATACACCATATCCTTCTTGGACCTTTTGATTTCAAATATTTGAATATACCATACATAGTGGTTTTAAATGGATTGACCAAATCTCTTGGAACTGATAAGATAGATTGCTCTTTGAAGTTCTTTTATTTCTTTAGCCCTTTGATACTAGATTGTAACTATTTTGATTGGGATTAGGCCAATTCAAGACATATTCTTCAAATATTGGATCCTCATCAGGTCTCTATCCTTCCTTAAGGGTCAAATTAGTCAAAGGTTCCACCTTTTGGTATACAATTGTTTCACCACCTACCAAGACTATTTTCTCAAACACTCTTTATAAACTAGCAATCTCTGAATTAAACATGACATCTAATAAATATTGGGTCATATGTGGGACTAATATCTCAATATATTATTGGGATCACTTACTAAGATTATCCACTCTCCTTGTCTCCTCTTTTTGTAAGGCTATGATCCATGGATTCAATTCCTAATGTAGAGGACTATTGGTATCTTTCACCATAGCCCATGGATGGTGAATAGTAGGTGTTATTTTTAACATTGGTTCATAAATGAACCAATATGGAATAGATGGACCATATAATAAATTATCCTCACTAAAAAAATGATTTCACTCAAAGGTGTAGTGATAGTCACTTTAGGTCTCTTAGCCTTTGAGACAATGTAAGTCTCAACATTCCTTTTTGAAGGATTAACAACCACCAGGTCTAATGCCATTTCTTTCTCTTTATCTTCATTATCTCCGTCAACACTTATTTCTTCCTCATATAAATCTATATCATAATCCATGGATAACATTTTTAATGCATATTCAATAGTTTCATTAAGATCAAGAGCTATCATATGAACCTCCTCTAAAGGTAGATCATGATTTATTATATTATATGATTTAGGGGATGATGAACTTCAAGGGATTTCATCTGGAATTTTACCCTTAGGCCTATACTATATTTGTGTCTCTACTTGTGTACTAATTGATAGGAGTTTATAAAGTTCACCACTAACTAGACAATACTATCTGGGGCCAAATTACCATCTATCATCTACTTTTTTATTTCTTTGTAGTCTAGACTTAGGTCTTAGGTTGTGTTCCTTCAATCTTCTAATGGCTTCAAAGTAAGTAGATGCCTTGTTGTATATAGGATCAAAGGCATTAGGTTCATGCTCATAGGGCACATTCAGAATTCCTTTAATTTTAAAATGTTCTTTAACCCTTACATAAGGGTCTTATTTTCTAAGTTCATCTATCTGTAGATTGAAATATGTTCTATGATTTGATGCAACCTCAATGTGATCTCATTGTCTGAAGGTAGTATTTCCAATTATCAAAGGGAAGCTATGAATAATTTCTTGTCTTTTAGTTTTATAAAAGGCCATCTTTACCATGGAAAAATTGGTAGGACACCTCATGCTCTGCTAGCTTATTAGGAATATGGACTGGCAACTTGAGAGGAGAATTTTGAGTTCCCTCAATCCTTATGATAGTGTATTCAAGGTACAGCCATATATACCCCATTGAATCAATATATTTCTTGATAAAATGACTAATTATTGACATAGGGATACAACTTATAGCTTCACTTAATGCTAGGTAGAAAATCTCAAATGAACTAGATGTACTCCCTATATTTATAAATGTGAAACTTAGAATAATATTGAGAAATGGTATGGGTTACATCTAGAGACCATTCTCTCTAATTAGAGATCTTTGTGGTTATACATATGGAATATAGGAGATAAGAAATCATGCAAAACTCATTCTTCTTCTTATACTTGATTACATATACTTATCTGCTCAAGGAGATGTTAATTATCTCACCTAGTGGGGGTTGTCACTTTTTTAATGATGAAATAAACCATGGGCACCCACATTGGATTTACATATGCTATAGTTACACAAACATACAACTTATTAATCATGGTCATCACCATCCTAACTATAGGTATAAATTGACTCATAGGGATACTCGTTACAAGGTTTGAAAAGACCTAGTTACCAAATTTTGGCCACATAACTAGGATGTTAATCAAGTTATGTTGATTGGATCATGAATTGATATAATTTAGGTCAATCTAGGGTTTAAGAGGCTTGTAGTATGAATCAAAGGAAATTGGGTAAATGTAAGAAACATTCATGTGATTGTGCTCATTAATCAACATGACTTTATCTATTTTAGCTTCCTTTAAAATGGGACTAAGAACCTCAATGTAATGAAGTACCTCTAGTTTTATAGTTGCATAGTGAAGTCTAATCATCTAGATTGTGATAATGTCATCGTAGAGACTTTTGGATGAGAGAATATTTTCTTCCTCTTTGGTAATGACTAGATGGTTCTCAATTATCTAGAATAATTTTAACCAATTATTATCCCCTATGTTTAGGTTAGAAGTTATAAAATCAACGTCCTTGAATACTTGAACCTGGATCTTTGTTGTCAAAAATAGCTCAACATCTTCCTTTGAAACATGTTTATGACTTTCCATTGCTATAATATTTATCAAACTATCTAATTGTGGATGATAGTTCAATTCCTCTTAGCTCAAACCAATGAATTCAGGGACAAATTAGGGAAATCCATATACTTTAGGGTTTTATTGAAGGTTTATGTAGGGATTCAATGGCATAAATCAAGTTTAAACAAGTAGCTTTGGTGGCTAAGATTACATTTGGATTGCACGTTTATACCTTTCACGTATTTAGCTCCACAAAATCTCCCAATATGATGTGTTATGCCTATGTAGAAATGCCATGTCATGATGCTCATTTATTTAAAATGTGACCATTATCCATTTAATACACATGTCAATATCTTGTATAATCCTAAATCTAGATCAAATTTTCACTATTTATCTACTTTTGGAGCTTCTTATCCTTAAATTGCATCATGGTCTATTGATCTTGATTAAAACCTTCACGATCATGCCATTTGGTGGCTCTATAGGATATTTATGTACCTTGTAAGAAATATTCATCACTTGAATGCCTTTATGTCACATGGTAGCTTCTCATTCAATCTGGGTCCTTGACTTCTTAATTTCCTCCACACCATTGATTTTGATATGGAAATTTGAACATGATTTGTTTGTTTTCGTCTAATTCATCATGGTTGCTTAAATATAATTAAAGCTGAAATTAGTTAAAATAATTTGTTATTGAGTTTTTATAAAAAGTAACCTAATTCTAGTTAAACCTAAGGGGTAATTACAAAAAAAATTCCTAAAAATATAAGTCATATGAACCCTTGATATTTTAAATCCATCATGGGATTAACAGATTATATTAAGTTTAGTTATTAGTTGTAAACTTCAACCAAACTATAAGTTATTTTCAGGTCTAGTCAGCTGGTGTACAGGCTATAAAATTGGGTGATTAGTTTATATAATTCTCAAGTATTCAAAAATAAAAGGAAACTGGGTGAAAATTTTCAAGTTGGATACTTGGTATAATGTATAAAAGTTATTGGAATTTTTATAGCATAGTGGAATGGTTTAGGAATGAGAGATAAAGTGCATGCTATAATCATTTATAAATTACCCCATTAGTACATTTAGCTAGATGAATATACATATTTATATGTACTAATATGAAGATGTTTTCCTATACAAATTTGTGATGTAATAAACATATTATTATGTATTTAAAAGATTCATGTTTAGCCATAAATAATGAATTGGAGTTTAGTGTAAAATATTTAATAACTAGATAATATATATGTCAAGTTAATACTGTAAGGTTGATGATTGTTTGTTGATATATTTGATTAAGTTAAAACACACACACACACACACACACACACACACACACACACACACACACACACACACACACACACACACACACACACACACACACACACACACACACACACACACACACACACACACACACACACACACACACACACACACCAAACACAAACACAGACAAAACATTTTATAAGTATGCTAGGACTTATGATTGTATTATATATTAAAATATATTGCATATTTATTGTAGAGTACAACATGAATCTAATCTATCTTAGAAACATTTAATTTCAAAATAAAGTATGTTGAAATAAATAAAACTAATTTTGTAAAAAGGGTAGCATATAGTCTTAATTTATGATAAAGATTTATATGAAGATTGATGGATCCATTTTGCTGATTTAGAGTAGACATCAGGTCTATAATTGTATGCATAAAGAGTGTTGAAAGATGAGATTGGTAGGACTTGGAATGACTTGATTCCTATTCTAGTCCATCATGATTATCTGGTTTGGTATGAAGTTATTTGATAATATTATGTTGATACATTGGTAATTAATGATTTAAAATAATGAGGATCATGATTTATATTTGTTTGTTTCAAATAGTGTTTAATGATTGAACTATGTTAAGTTATATTATCTGCTTTTGAATCCTTTTTTATATATAGACTATTATTGGATAACTCATATACATGTCTCTTGATATCATGTAAAGTCATGATTCAATAGTAGATATTTCTATGTGATTGAAAATGACTTATATTTTTATATCTAAATTATATATTGAAAACTTTGGCCAAAATAATGTTATATCTAAGACATTGTCATTTCATTGTACTTATATTTTACATGTGTATGTTTATTTCATTTATATAGAGGATTGGATTCTAGGGTTTATTTCATTGGTATATGTAATAGTGATATTACACACATGCATTGTATTTGATTTATAAATATACACATTATTCTTATCTAATCCTATATGAAGGGTAGGGTCACTCTTAGTGGGGAGGTGTGTAGGAAACTGTTGGTCTATGGTTGGAGATAAAGGACCCGTATGATGATCTCCATCTATCAGTGGATTCAAACTTTGGGGTTATACTCATTTTATGGTATGGATCATGGATCTATTTGAGTATCTTGTTTGTGCTATTATACTTAGTTTATTTTATATTTTATATTATAATATATTATACCTTATGCTTTAATGGATATTCAACATAGTAGTGACTGTGTAATTTCTAAATTATTCTTAAATTATAAACAATAGTGGTAGTAATAATATTCATGGCTAATTTATGGATTATATTAGTATTTATTGTACTTATTTCTATTATTGTTATTCAGATGATTTATTGTTTGAGTACTAAATGGATTATATTTTAGCTAGTGGGTTAATTTTATTATAACATTTATTTCTTATATTCATTTAGCTATCAAGAAATAAACATATAGCTATAAATTATTCTATAAGTAATTTTATGTGATAAAAAAAAATAGTGGGGCTATTGGTTAGCCGAATAGGGTCCAACATTGCAGTACCAGATCTCAAGATTTAGCTCTTAGATCTAATGAGTTCACTACCATAGTTCTATTCTCTTAATTTTAATGAGGATAATAGTGTGAGGTAAAGTGAGTGGAGAAGGACCCTATAATGAAAATAATTGAGTTAATCTTAATCAACTAGCAATAAAATAAGTTACGAAACTCAATCATATTATTATTGTCATGAATGAGACTAGAGATAAAATATTGGATCTTGATGGACAAGTCTATGGACCTGAATAAGAATAGGAATAATAAACTATATATGAATAGCTTAAAGAGAAAGAAGTACCTCAAGATCAATGGCATGAAGAAGTTCATCAAGTGGCTATATCTCAAGTATCTATAGAACTTTCACAGAATGAAGAGAGTTAAACCACCCAAGTTTGATGGCATAGTTTTGGGTGATGGATTTTAAGCATGGCTCAAGAAAATGGAAAATTATTTTTAGATTTGAAACTATTCCAAAGTAACTAAGGCTTAGTGGGGTGCCTACCAATTTTTTGGTGAAGTACCAACTTGGTGGGCCAAAAACAAATTAAGATGAATCTTGATTCTACTACCACCACATGGGAGTAGTTTATGACTCTTTTTATAATATAATGATTACCTCATCTCTACATTGACCAAAAACTCATATATTATAGAAATTGAGGCAAGGGGATTTGTCATTGAATGAATACAAGTATTATTTTATAAATCTATTAAAGTATGTTCCAAAATATCAACAGGATAAGCATTTTTGAATCAAGAAATTCATTATGGTCCTGAAACCCTAAATTTGATGTGAAGTGGATGCACATGGACCATACACCATGGATACTATTCTTTATAAGGTTGTAAGACAAGATTAGAATTTATAATTGCATAAATTTTAGAGGTTAGATAAAAGTTTAATAAAATGTTTGGTATTTTCAAAACACCCTTTAAGAAGAAGAACTAGAAATGGAATGGTAATTCTAAGAACTAGTTCAACAATTAGAATGCTAAATTTAGTAATGCTTCTAGGAATAGAAAACTATGAGGTAATTTTAGAGAAGGATTTAAGGGTAAAAATTAGGTTAATAGGAAAGGACCAACAAGAGGATATTTTACTTGTGGAGGAGATCATTATGCCAAGTATTATCCTCGATGGAAGATATATGGCAAGAACTAGAATACAACCTCTTCATCATAATATGGAACCTTACAACAACATATTCACATAGTAGTGAATAATAAATAAGATTAATTCTAATAATCTCCCATAAAAGTATAAAGTAATCTATTTTGGCTTCCAATTACTATTTTGATTGATACAAGAGAAATGAAATGCTTTATTTCACCTACAATACTAAGTAAATTATCTAGGAAGCTATTTTTATGGAAAAATCATGGTAAATATAATATGGGAATGAGTCCAAGGTCAAGGTTGATAGATGTATAGTGGAAGCTAAACTCATATTGTCATAATTCACCATTCTTTTTTATATTTGTACAACACCAATAGAATCATATGATTTGATCTTAGGAGTGAATTGGCTCTCTTGGCATATAGCCAAAGTTGATTATTTCCTTAAAAGGATCAAATATTTAGATGATTTGGGAAACCAAAAAAAAATCCAAGGAGGTTAGTGGAGTTAAAGATCATGCAAATTTCATCAATTCAATTGAAAAGTGCTCAATATATGGGATGCCAATCATTCCTAGTCAAAATTGATGAAATTGGGGAAAATAAGGAACCCACTTGAGAAGACTATTATTTTATACAATAATTTAGGGATGTATTTCTATAAGAGTTACAATTTATGCCTCCTAAAATAAAATTTGATTTCACCATTGAAATCATTCTAGGATTAGAACTATAGTTTAAGGCACCCTAAAGAATGACAAAAATTAATCTTGTTGAGTTGAATGCACAACTTCATGAGATGTTGGCCAGGGGTTTGATTCAACCAAGTGTTTTTCCATGGGGTGAAAATGTAGTATTTGTCAATAAGAAGGAAAAAACCCTTTGTTTATGCATAAAATACCACATGATTAAAAAGGTAATGGTCAATAATTGGTATTTATTGCATTGCATTGATAATATTTTTAATCAAATGCATGGTGAAACAATATTTTCAAATATTGATATTCATGTCAGATATCATTAGTTGAGAAATTGAGAGGAATATATTTTTAAAAAAACATTTAGGACTCTTTAAGGGAATTATGAGTTCATAGTACCTCCTTTTGGATTAACGAATGTACCATCAACATTCACAAATATCATGAATAGTGTGTTCAATTATTATCTTGATTACTTTGTGCTAGTATTTTTGGATGACACTATTATTTATTCTAAGAATGAAAAAGAGCATATTGAGCACTTACAGCTAGTTTTGTAGTGGTTTTAGAAGCACACGCTTTGTATATAGTTTTCAAAGCGTGATTTCTTTCAAATAAGAGTAAAATACTTGGGACATATCATCTTTATAAGAGGAATTTTATTAGATCCAACTAATATTAGGGAAATTATGGGTTGGCCAACACCTAAAAATGTGTATGAAGTTCATAGTTTTATGGGATTAGTAGGGTATTTTAGATCTTTTTTACTAAATTTCTCTAAGATAGATAACCTAATTACCTCACTTTATCATAAAGATTAGTACCTTGTGTGGTTAGATAAGTGTGAATAAGACTTTCAATTTATGAAATAGAGGCTTAATTTTGCACCTTTTTATAGATTTTAGATCTAAATGGCCACTTTTTAGTTATAATAGATGCTTTAGGAGATGATTTTAGAAGATTTATCATGCAAAATGGTGAAATTATGTCCTATGAATATATGAAACCTAAATCCTTATGAGGAAAATTATTCTCCTCATGACCTCAAACTTGATTTCATAGTTCATGCCTTGTAAGTGTGCATGCATTATTTGTTGGGTAATGCTTTTGAGCTTTTGTCTGATAACTTGGGTCTTAAATATATTTTCACCCAACCCAACCTCAATGATCATAAGAGATGATGGTTATATTTTTTTTTTCATATTATGATTTTGATATAAAATATATTAAGGGAAAATAAAATAGAGTTCTAGATGCCCTTATTCATAAAAGATACTTTAAAGCATTGGCTATAATAAGGAGTACCTTTGAAGATCAAGTATCAAAATTCTCATGTAGAGATGAGTTATGAAATCAAGTTAAGAAATATTTGGATGAAAACTCTCGAGATCATAGATAACAAGGATTTCAATTTGATAATGATTGGTATTTTAAGTTAGAATGGTAGAATATATGCACCTAATAGTGCTAAAGTAATTTCACAATGATCCTTATTTAAGGAATATTAGAGTGACTAATATTTTATCAAAGTTAAAACCATTATATTTATAGAAAATAATTAATAATGATGCAATTGATTTTGTGTGTAGATGTTTGGAGATTCAGTGAGTTAAGGTTGAAAATATACATCCTACTAGGTTGTTGTACCCACATTTTATACTTTAAAGGAAGTGGAAAGTTATTAGAATGAATTCTATCTAAAGTTTTCCTATGTTCAAGAACTATCATGACATGATCTTGGTATTTTTGGATAATATGACCAAGGTAACTCATTTTATTCTTGGTAATTTAATAGATGATGCACCATTGCTTACCAAGAGGTTTGTGATATAAATTTAAAGGTTGTATGGGTTTCATGAAAATATTATATTATATAGGGTACCTAAAATGACTTATAGGTTTTGTAAGACTTTAAATTTAACTTTGAGAACTCAAATGAATTTTAGTACAACCTACTTTCAAGAAATGGATGGATGAATAGAGATGATAAATTAGATCTTGGAGGATATTTTGAGAATGTATTACATGGACTAGAATTACAAATGAGAAGAATACCTACCATGGATTGAATTCACTTACAATAACTCATATCAATAATATATTAAAATGGATACATTTGAGGCATTATATATTAGGAGGTGTACAACACCAATTAGTTGAGATAAATTAGAAGATAGATTATTATTTGGACCTGATATGCTTTTAGAAATAGAAAAATAAAGAAAATTAATAAGTCAAAGATTAGTTGAAGCTAATGATAGGCATCAAAGTTATGTTGATCTAGAAATAAAAGTAAGGTAGCTATCAGTTGGAGACAAAATGTTTCTATGGGTGAAGCCCCAAAAGAGTGAAATAAAGTTTATAAAATCAACAAATTTATCACCTAAATATGTGGCACCTTTGAAGTTCTATAAGTGGTTGATTATGTAACATATAGAATTTCACTGCTACCATCTCTAACACAAATGCATAACATTTTTCATGTATGATATAATAATAATTATATAGTTGATCCTACACATTTTTTGGATTATAATACATTATAGGTTTAGGATCTAGGGGTGGTCATAGTATAACCAATCAAATTAATTGATACTCCCAAGCTTAACTTCTGTAATAGATAAGTAACATAGTGAAAAGTCTAGTGCGACCAATATTATAAACATAGTGATACATGAGAGGACTATGAGGAGTTATTGAAGATGTTTCCTCATCTATTTACATGTTTTTTCCATTATTTATATTATGTTGAACATTGTTTTTTTTTTCCAAAATTATTGTTTGAAATAAAATTCATCGAGACAATGACTAGTTTTAGGGGGAATGATGTCACATCTAGTTTCCTCTACATACTATTTAAATAATTAATTATTGGATTATGTGGTTAATTATTAGTACATCTAATATTTATTTTTGAGTTAGATTAGTATAAACTATATGATTTGGTAGTTACATTATTTTCTTTATGATTAGTATCTTTATTGATATTTGTTACATATATTTTATTATTCTTCAAGATTGGGTGGAATAATTTAATTGGTATATTTCTTGCATTCAAAAAGTTATTTATGATTACATGATAATTATTTTTAATGGAACTAACTACCAGTTTATTTGATGAGGTGAATGTGGGACTATTATATCATAATAGATAGTTTAGAGGGAGAGTATAATTAGATAAGGGAGATAAAATACCAATAATAGGGGTAGATAGATCTCATTAAACCCATGCACACACCACATTCAATTATTTTAATTAGATAAATGATACTTGTAATAATTTTTATAAAATATGTTTACTTTGATTTCATTTTGAGTTGTGAATTACATATGTATTCTAATACTCTATTGTGTTCTGATGTTTATCACTATATAATATCTGGTAAAAGTATGAGTTTGTTGATCAGGTTAATTTACTTATTTATATTATTGGCTAACATAGAAGATCTATTACATGAGTAAGGTTGATTACTTTATCATAATTAATTATACTTATAACCTTGGTAGTATACCAAGTATTGGCAATTTAGGTGTCACTTTTCTTGTTTATGTTTATTAATAAGCTTGATCTTGACATCATTAACATTGAGAATGGAAAATTCATAAGGCTTGGGGGGTTAAATTACCCAAAATAAATTGGTTCTAAACAGTGTTTCAAAGATTTTAATATTTAGGGGTATACTTATCTAGACATATATTGAGGTCAACATACCCCCATTTTAAAAAAATGAGAAACCTTATTCAAATTTTAAAAATTTGTGCTATATATTGAACACTTAATTTGATCATATTGTATTATTTGGGAATCATGTTTTGCTCTATCTTAAATTTAGCATGTTAGCATTTAATCTTCATTTGAATTTATCTAATATTACTAATGTTTGGTTTTTATTTCCATGTTGTAGTTTTAATGGAGTTCTATTGGAATGAACATTGTTTAGGGTTTTATGCTTTAAATGCTAATTTAATTTTTTTTGACTAAGCCTTTGGGCTTTTAGTTGATTAATTGAATCTATGTATAAATAGTGTTAAAAACCGTAGTCTAAATGTTTTATCCTAAGTTCCTTTTAATAGATTCAAATTTATGCAAGATCCAAATTTACACAAGAAAATTTTATTAAATATTAGACCTAGTTTAAAATTTATCCTAAGTCCTAATAATTTTTATTAACATTTCTAAGACCTTAGTCTAAAATTTTATACTAAGTCTCTACCTATATCATGATTGCTTATATCTTTGATTTTATACTCTCAGGTACTAATTAAACACAAAGATGGCAAGCGGAAAGATCTTGGGAGCTTGAAGAAAAGATCAATGATCCACATGACATGTCAAATTTAATAAGTCAAATAAATTGAGAAATAGTATACATTAATAATATAATGGAGATCTAACAATGAGTTTGGAAACAAGGTGTCAAAAATCCTACAAAGGCATGTGAGAAGGACAAGTGTCATAATTTCAGCAAGTCATTAAGCAGATCAATGGCTCATATTTGAGCTTGGGTATAAATAAAAGAATCAATGATCCATGTTCAATCATACTTATATTAGATCTATGGTGTGAATGCAGGTAGAATTTTTAAAGGTCCTAGATCAAACATGGTAGTGACACATGCCATGCATCATTTAAGTAAACTATAATATTAACCATTAGGTTAATTATTTTATTCATTTAGATAATGATCATTGACTAATAAATATTTATTTTATTTCACAAGTACAACATAGTGAAGTACTAAATTATCTAAGTTAATAATTTAGCCACTACTAATATAAATATCACAATAGGTAGAAATATAAATAACCAACTACTATTGTTATAAAATTAACATCTATTAGTAAAAGTATATAATATTACATATCTAAATATCAGATTAAAATTATACAATGTTCCATATAACATATGAGTTTAAATGTACTCATTAATATCCATAAGTAATCCTGAGTAAATTCTTTATCATTTTACTACTGGAATGGGAGGAAGAGTATCATCTGAGTGATTTTTCATACTAACCATGGACCACTAATCCCCCACACAATATCTAAATAAGGTAATGGTCATCCCTTCATATATGGGTAGATAATGACAATGCATAAATTGATAAATTCAACTATAAACCCGTGTGTTGTAATATAACTATCATATGCAACATATCATAAATAAATATGTTTTAAGATGAAATTATGAAATACATGA